>JAAAWK010000948.1:0-10474 GCA_022496015.1 Hordeum marinum
AGCTCCGACGAGCAATTGACGGCGTCTCGGAGAGAGAGAAGGGGCTCGGGGGGGAATGGACGCGGGGGTCCGGTTCTTATAGGGCGCTCGGGGGTGAGGGGTAAAGGAGAGAGAGATCCGGCGAGGGGAGTAACGGCCGGCGTCGGGTCCGGCGAGCGCGGGGGGGGGGGGACGATGACCGTTTCGGGCAACGGTCGGATGGGTGGGGCCCGGTGTCAGCGAGGGAGAAGTAACGCGCGGTCGGGTGCCGGTCGTAGTAATGCTAAACCGGTGGGCCGGCCCGTTTAATACCGGAAACGGTTACCGTTCTTTTTTTTAATTTCCAGAGACATTCAAAACTTTTAAAGCATTCAAATCGCTCTAAATATAGGGGTATTATATATCAAAATTAACAGAATAATAAATGCTATTTAATGAACATTTCTATTCTGTCATTTGAACACTTTGAAAAAAATATTATTTCAGAAATGTCCTAATTGTTTTTAAACCCTTTTTGCAAATATTTTCAAAATAACCCCTGGTTATTTGTTCAAATAATTCACCAATTACCCTGGTGTGGAGTGTCATGTTCCTCCTCTCTTATTTGAACTTTAACCAAAATTTCAAATAGGGAAGCAACATAGGGAAAAGTAGAAAGGACTTTCAGAAAAATCAGAAATGGCATTTCAACTAACACATACAATCAAGCAATGGTGATGATAGATGCATAGCTATATTCATAACATTCCAAAATGGATTTTGGGATGTTACAGATCAAGACTGGGATTTGTTACTCCGTGTGACGGAGAGGTATCTATCAGGGCCCACTCGGTAATACAACATCACAACAAGCCTTGCAAGCAATGTGGCTAAGTGTTAGTCATGGGATCTTGTGTTACGGAACGAGTAAAGAGACTTGCCAGTAACGAGGTTGAACTAGGTATGGAGATACGACGATCGAATCTCGGGCAAGTAACATACCGAAGAACAAAGGAACGTTATAACGGGATTACTGAATCCTTGACATAGAGGTTTGACCGATAAAGATCTTCGTAGAATATGTAGGAACCAATGTGGACGTCCAGGTCCCGCCATTGGTTTTGACCGTAGAGGTGTCTCGTCATGTCTACATAGTTCTCGAACCCGCAGGGTCTGCACACTTAAGGTTCGGTGACGTTTCGGTAGTGTAGAGTTATGTATGTGTGACCGAAGGTTGTTCGGTGTCCCGGATGAGATCCCGGACGTCACGAGGAGCTCCGGAATGGTCCGGAGGTAAATTTCATATATAGGATGTCCCATTTTGGTCGTCGGAAAAGTTTCGGGCTCATCGGTAGTGTACCGGGAGTATCGGTAGTGTACCGGGTGCCGGTAGTGTAACCGGGGGACCTCCGGGAGGGTATTTCGACCCCAAGAGGTCCATGGGCTGTGGAGAATATAACCAGCCCTAGTGGGCTGGGAAAACAGCCACAAAGGCCCATGGCGCAGGAGAGAAAGTCCTAAAGCAAAAAGTGGAAAATCAGCCAATAGGAGGCAATCCTACTCCAACTAGGATTGGAGGTGAAGTAGGATTGCTTCCCACCTCCTTTTCGGCCGACCCAAAACCTTGGCTGCGTCTCCTCTCCTCTCCTCCTATATATACTATGGATTGGGTGGTTTTTGGACAGAATTTCCGGCCACGTGCTACTACCCGTTACACCGGTGCACAGTTTCTCCTCTAGATCGGTTTTCCGCAGCGCTTAGGCGAAGCCCTGCCGGAATCACTCCACACCATCACCGGAGCGCCGTCATGCTGCCGGTGAACTCTCTTCTCTCCACCTCCTCCCGCTGGATCGAGACGGTGGAGGTCGTCATCAAGCTGCACGTGTGCTGAACGCGGAGGTGCCGTCCGTTTGGCGCTAGATCGGAAGGACCGTGATCGAGATCGCGAGACGGTTCGTGATGAGATCGCGGAACGGATCGTGATGAGTTCGCGGGACAGATCGTGATCAAGATCGTGAGACGGATCGTGATGAGATCGCGGGATGGATCATGATGAGTTCGCGGGACGGATCGTGATGAGATCGCGGGACGCTCGGCGATTTGGATCGCGAAGATGTTCGACTACAACCAACCGCGTTTCTTAACGCTTCCCGCTTAGCGATCTACAAGGGTATGTAGATCCACTATCCCTCTCGTAGATGCTCATCACCATGGATAGGTTTGCGTGTGCGTAGGAAAATTTTTGTTTCCCATGCGACGTTCCCCAACACAATGAGATGGCTGGCTTAGGAAGCGAAGAAATGACTGATAAGTTCTCCTCAAGAAGATACTTTGAGCTTTGGATAAGAGATATGACACCGTGTGCACATTCATCCAAATGATGCCCAACTACAAAGATCTCAACCAACGGAAGTGATTGGTACAATTGGTGCTCAGATGACACTCAAAGACTAGGAGCGCTTCATCACAAGTCTAGCGGTGCTTGCAAAGCCACAAGTGATGCTCCCGCTACTTCAACAAGCGACAAGCTTGTCACAAATGAAGAGATAAGCCTCATGGTCAAGAATTCAACAAGTTCTACAAGAATAGAAGCAAGATCGCAGCTCCAACTCAAGACATGAAGAGAAGCATTCGTCAAGTCGTGACCGAAACTGCTACAACTGTGGAAGCCTGGACATTACTCCAATGAGTGCTTGGCTCCCTACAAACAAAGAGAAGAGTCACCAAGAAGACGAATCTCAAGAGATGAATCACCATGAAGAGTGAGAAGGAGTAGAGATGATCGTTATGAACAAAGACCCTCAAGGAGAAGTAGGGACTCGGAGAAGAAAGACAAGCACACCAAGAGCTACTCAAGAAGAAAGCATAATCTCATGTTGGTGATGGGTTTCCGCTGCCGACTCCAACAACCATTCCAAGAGAAGCTATCACTCCAACTCCGACTATAGCCAAGATGATGGTGTTGCCGGAATTGACTAGGGACAACAACTCCTATGATCTATTTGATTCAACCAAATGAAGGAGGTGAAGTTATTTCATGGCTAAAGGCCCCAAGGTATCTCACCCCCGAATAATATTGATTCGATAGTGATGAAGTTGATTTGCTTTACGATGATGACTTCCTATATGATAAAACTAGCAATGTTAATCATAATGAACTTGATATTTCTCATGCTAGTCAAGATAAGTCAATTGACGATGATAAGATGAAAATATAAGAACTAACTAAAGAACTCAACACTCTTAAGTTAGCTCATGAATCTACTCTTGAAGATCATAGAGATCTTGTAAGAACTCATAAGAAGCTACGCTTGGAGAAACTCAATTTGGTGCAAGAACATGAATTTCTTAAAGCTATCAATGACGATCTCCAAAGGAAGACTTCATCTTATCTTTCCAAACGACTACTATTGTCTACATTCATGCCACAAGTCAAATCTAAGCAAACTAGTAACAAAGGAAAGAAAGGTTCTTCATCTAGTAGCAACAATAAAAATGTTAAACCCAATGATGTTGCTCCTAGTAGTTCTATTGATTCCACTAATGATGATTCTCTTAGCCAAGTTACACTTGAGCAAGAAAATGCTTTATTTAAAGGGATTATAGAGAAAGGTATCTACAAGAGTCTTGAAGGGTACAAACAATTTGATGAGATTGCATGCAAGCATGGAGGGTATCGGAAGAATCGCGGTGTTGGCTACTTCAAGACTAATGGAGTTGAATGGGAAGAAGGTTAATATCCCGAGCCCAAGTTTCTTCCTCAAAGGAGAAGTATGAAAATAATCTTCCCAAGAGGACAAACACTCAAGATGACCTTCCACCAAAAAACACCAAGTTCATGGGCAAGAACAAGCTCCAAGAGGACTTTGACTCTTATGAAGATGAACCCTCACCGAGCCCTCACCGAGCGCATTTGAGCACATCTGCAAGGCCCGGTGTGCTCCTGATAACCCCCCCTCGCCTAGTTCGTCCGTGCCCTTTAGCTGGCCCTGCCACCATTGTCCGAACGAGCTGCTGCCGATGAGCTCACTGTCATGGCCACAACGGCTGTAGCTTGCATCCGAGCACCCATTGAGCTCCTGGAGCTCGCAAGAGTCGAATGCACGCATGCACGACTTTCCCCCTGTTCCCCCATTGTCGCCCGAATGTCACCGCCGCAAAACTCAACGTCGGCAACAAGTCTGACCGAATCAACTGCCCCAACGATGCCAAACGATCGGTGGTGCTGTGCACATTCGGACGCGCGTCTCCGTGCCAGAATGAGCCCCCGTGGGCAAGATCCGACGCCTGGCCGAGCCTCCGTCGCGTTTCTGGGCTCGCTAGAGCTACTTCGGCACCGCCCGCCGGCGTGGCTGGACTGGGGCCACTCCTAGTGACCCTGCAAGTGGCCAGGGGCCCCCAGTTGACCAGTTGACCATGATCAACTAGCTGACTGGGCAGTGCCCTGTCACTGACTGGTGGGCCACGCCCCCTAGGCCACTAACATATTGGCCAACCTTGTCTTTTAATTCAACTAATAATTAGATTAACCTAATTAGTCTATGACAGGTGGGCGCCCTACTAACTAATCCATTTTAGATTAATTTAAACCATGGGTTAACCCCTCTATCTATGACAGATGGGCCCCACAGGTCATTTTGACCAGTCAAACTCACTGCTAACTACTGAAGTCATCATGATGTCATGCTGATGCAATAAAAGGAAGTTTGAATTTAAAAAAATCTGTTAATTCCATAATATTAATAAAACTTTGAAAATTAATATTAAATAATCTATAAGTTAGATGAAAATAATTTATATGTGAAAGTTGCTCAAAAAACCCCACGAATCCGAATACGCTCCCCGTTCATCTCTCACATGCCTCTAACATGATGAACATGGACATTTGACATTAGGATCATCTGTCCGGTAGAAGCCCGAGACCTGGGAAATATCGTGAGATATTTTTCCGCTTCGTCAGTAACATATAGTACTGCATTAGCTCATCGTTAGCACTGCATATTGTCATTATATGCGTCGTGTTGCATCTGCTTGCTTGTATTTATTGTTTCTCCCCCCACTTCTCTCTCATAGACATCGAGACTGATGTTGCTGTCAAGTACGACTACACCACTAAGGCACTAACGATCAGCCTTTTGCAACAGAGCAACACGCAAGCCACCCCCTTGATTATTCCGATATCGCCCATTTCTTTCCCTCTCCTACTTGCATTAGCTTTTGCTACTGTTGTAGATAGCTCCTATTCCGATGCATAACCCGTTTTTGTTAAACTTTTGTTGTACCTACTATTATATTACCTGCTTAACATAGGTTGGTTAGTGATTCCCCGTGACCCCTTAGTCCTAGTTGCCCCTGCTTCATCATCGATGATTCAAAGAGTCGATCAACCGATCAACAAGCCATGCCCATCACATTCACTTCACACCCCTTAGTTGTACGACTCTGCAGAGCTACTATCGAGTACCGAGGGTGACACCTCGTAAAGTACACATGGTGCTAACTATGTAGTGTAGCTAGCCGGTCGTGGTTATCGAGGGTGATTTCTCCTTCACCACTCCTCAAGAGGACTCTGTCATGCAACACCTCAAGCATAGACCATCGAGGGCGATTCCTCTCTGGTCATGTTGACGGTTACATCGGGTGGGACCCATCGAGGTTGATTCCTCGGGCTCCACCCTTGATGTTATGGACACACGGTTACATTAACTTTACTACTGATACATGTTGAGGTTTGGATGACCTTAAGGGTGTTGGTGAAATAATGCCGAGGCATGGTCGGGCATTTTTGGCCCTTGCCACAAGTCCACGAGATGGGGCGACGGGACCACATATCGTGGATCATTGATCATCATTGCAACTAACAAAACATTAATGGGTTTGGATATGTGATCTGAGAAGGCATATGGCTTGTTTTGCATTAATCACGACCAGGGAATAAATATGGGTACTCTACGTCGTACATTTGCCCGAAAGTTCTTCAGGTGACACAGTTAAGCAACACGCGCCCGGGTGGCCCACGTAAGCATCGTCTTTGTATTAAGAGGTGCCAGGACTAACACAGGCCGTCCTCGCAACATGCAGGATTGTGGAGGAAGATTAGCCCAGGCCCCCTTTGCATTTAGGATGTAGACCGACGTGTGCCTCTCTATTGAGCCTAGGTAGGAATAAGGTGTGTCGATCAGCCGAGGCCGGGCATTACCCGAGCAAGTGTGTCTGGCTAGAGTTAATCGAGCATGTTGTGCAAGTTGGTGCACCCCTGCAGGCACATATATCTATTCTAATAGCTGTGTCCATCGTAACGGACGCTCGGAGTTTTACCCCGATCTTACAACTAGAAATGGAGATTTTCAAATGAATGTGTTGGCTCTGAGAATGTTTTCCCGGAGGGAGTCGAAAAACAAATCTCTGAGCGTTACTTAAATAACTTACTACTTATGAAAATGCTAACCTACACTCTTGTAATGCTGCAAGGCACTGAAGATGCTAGTCTTCGATAGGACTGGTCTTTCCCCCTCTATTCTGGCTTTTCTGTAGCCAGTCCAAAGATATAACCCCATTCCTCTGATAATGTTGCATATTTAGCATAGATCTGATGTAAGTCTTGCGAGTACTTTGGATGAGTACTCACGTTTACTTTGCTCCCTTTTTCCCCTTGATACGTTTACTGCGTTTAGATGACAGAGCCCAAGAGACAGCTGGTCCCACCAACGACTACTACTACTAGGATGGAGCTTACTACTACGTGGAAGCTGCCCCGACCGGCAGTAGGATAGAAGGCTCCCAGGTAGGAGGCCTTGCCTTTTCGATCTATTATTGATGTTTGTGCTAGCCTTCTTAAGGAAGACTTGTTTACTTATGTTTGTACTCAGATATTATTAGCTTCTAATGACTCGTTTATATTCGAGATTATGTATTCGAACCCTCGAGGCTCCTGGCTTGTAATATGAAGCTTGCATGACTTAATTTGTGTCAATAGTTATGTCGTGACATCTTCCCGTGAGTCCCTAATGTCACGCCCAAGATGCGTGCCTATCCATATTAAGGCACGGGGCCTTGACAGGGATAGAGGCACATCTTGTCGTTCGCAAGTACAATATCATTATATCATACATTTTGGAAGAGATGAGTATATGAGTTGTCTTACACTCGCCACATGCTAAATTACAATTCCACATCAAAGACTTCAAGTATCAATCCATGACAGGGTCCGGCTATGGATGAAAACAAACGATAAAATGAAGATGCAATGACACTGGCTTGCTAGCCCCGAAGATCACGGCCACGGTCCTCTACATCCTTCCATGCTCCTCATCATACTCCCACTGGAGCTGCGTCATATCATCTGGCACGATCTCATCTGTACCTGCACCTGGATTGTTGTAGTAATCTGTGAGCCATGAGGACTCAGCAATCTCGCGCCCGGGTACCGAGACTATTCAAGCTCATAGGTTGGGAAGGGGTATCTGTTTAGTTTGCAGCAGCACTAAGAATTTATGGTGGCTAATCTTACAAAACATGAAAGTAAATATGTGGTCTACGATAAGCGATCGAATCTAGAATGACCTCTATGAGATCCTAAACACCTACTTACGTCAATTATAACCCCATCGTGTTCTCTCTCGGATCATGTTCACGAGCAGAGACGATCACAGTTACTCACACAATTGGTGTACTTTATTAGAGTTTACTTCAAGTTAACTCTAACCGGGTGTTAAACAAATATCCAAGTTGCCACATAACCGCGGGCACGACTTTCCAAAAGTTTTAACCCTGCAGGGGTGCTCCAACTAGTCCATCATAAATTAACCACACCCCACGGGAATAGCCTCGACCACGGATCTCGTGATCATCCTAGGTAACTCCAGAGGAATTCCAACACCTCGAGATAACCCGAAGAAAGTCAGAGCCCTCAAGCAAGACACTTGACAAATTTAAAACAAGTCCAGCAAGACCTCCCGACGTGTCGACGAACCCGATGAGAGCCGCATATCTCGTTCTCAGGACATGATAGAAGGGCTAAGTTTCCGGCTGACACACCCATTGGTGGCCCCGGCTACTGCCATTTTGGACCAACACTCATGTGGAGCACTGGCCCGGGTTGTGGATTAATCCACGGGGTAGCTAGTACCTATGCAATTTTATTAGGTTGTTAAGCAAATGTAGTATCAAGGTTGGGCCTTGCCAAACAAGTTTTAATCTTAACCGAATAAACAAGGGGGTCCCCATAACAACCCCGAGCATGTTAGGAGCGCAAAGTATGGAAACATAACACCGGTAACAAGAAACTATGGCGGTAACAGCGGAACAAAACACCTAGCAAAAGGCCAAGCCTTACACCAATACCAAGATATATATGTGCATTAAATTAAATAACATATAATATTGTGATATGCCAGACATCCATGTTATCATACGGAAACAACCTGCACCTGCAACTAGAACGCTATAAGAGGGGCTAAGCAGCGGTAACTTAGCCAATCAAAGGTTTTCTAGGATGTGGAGGGGTTAGAGGCTATCATGGCAATGTAGGAGGCTTGACATTCAAGTGGTAGGTAGCTCAAAAGTTACTATAAGAGCGAGACAACTAGCAAGCGAAAATAGTATCGGGATCCGGGTACGATCATCTTGACTGTTGGTTCTACAGAGGGACAAGTAGCGGGATCCTCGTAGTGGTGCTCTCCTGGCTCTTAATACTCAGGCTCAACGTTCGCTACTACCCAAAATAAATAACAAGAATAAACAAGCAACCAAGGTGCAATGCAGAATCAAGAATGATGCATGGTTTATGTGAAGAATTTAGCATGGCAATCCTAACTAGTCAAGTTTCACATGCAATGGATTAGTTATTTATGAATCTGGACAGAACCTTACGTTAATTTATTTAAACATGCATGGTCACAAAAAATGTGGATGCATCATGTAAAAACGATACAAATGCATATGTAGAACGTAAGAAACGGAGTTACGGTTCTCACGGTATGCTTACGACAAGTTACGAAGGCAAAACACAAGACAAAGAAAGCCATGGGCTATTCCTTGGCATTCCAAGGTAGTCATTGGTTAGGCAATGAAAAAACAACCACAATAGTCAATGGTCAAGCAATTACAGGGAGTATAGCTCCCACAAGTCACAAAACACTAAAACAAACAATCTGCCACAAAACAACAATATTGCAACTTTCACAGCCAACAACTTGAGCTACAGGAAGTCTCTAACCACACAAACAAGGCATTTACAGAAACTACATAACATGCTTATCATCTTATCCAACTACACAAACTATAATGGAGGCACACATCAATAAACATGAAGCCCACAAGTTGACATGATGAAACAGATTCCAGGGACTTTGTGAAAATAACAGTTTTCTGGAATCTGAGTTATGCTGATAGCAAGTTGATAGTAGAAACTAATGGTTATATAGACCACCTCATGGCATGAAAATTAACAGGATGGTAGAGGGCAACCTCTACATCAAACCACTAGCACTGAGCTTGAGCTAATTCACAACATAACACAAGATAGCATCCACTCTTCATGGCATACAAATAATACCAGATTCTCAAACTTAAAAATATTTAGCATGTTTGGAAACAACAATATTTTAGTGGCTACTTTAGAGCATGGTTCCCACTTATATGCAAGTTTATCATGAAAAATATAAATACCATGGCATTCTACTCATCAAAGACTACCATATTCATGTTGGCACAAATATCATAGCATGCATGGATTAAATATAACAAAAATGACAAGATGGCACTTTGAGACAAATGACATTTGTCAAACTTGGTCAAATGCCCAAACAAGTGACACCAATGGATTCCTTGGGTGATTCTACCCCAAAATCATGTATCATACTCATATGTTCACATGGAGCATCATGGCAAAACTCTAGTTAGATAAAACCCCAACAATCCTATAAGTGAAAACTTACTATAATTGCACATGATCAAAAATGCACATGTCCAGATTTGGAAACATTACTAGAAATGGAAATAACCTAATATAACATTTAAAACAATAAAACAATAAAAGATAGTGTATGACAAGTGGGGCATGGGCCCACTTGTCACACACACACTCAACACACACACACACACACTGCCACACACACTCACACACATGGATGTGGCAGCACACCAGATCCACACACACACACAAGCACACACACACACACACCACACACTGCACAGCCACACATGATCTGGGCTGTAGCTGCACCAGATCCTGACACACACACACACACACACCCGCACGGGATCCGGCCACCACACCGGATCCGAACACACAACACCCACCCGATCCAATCGAAAAAAGGAAAAACAACAGGGGGGCGGGGACTCGAACCTGCGACCTCATGGTCGTTCCCCCGAGTGCTCTACCACTGTGCTACGACGCGGCATCTAAACAAGGGGCGGCCTTGGCCCTCTTCTACTAGCCGAACCGATCTCTCTAACGAAACTGAACCCAGCGCTTGTGCACATGACAAGGAGTGGAACGACGATCTCTAGC
>JAAAWK010000949.1:0-29964 GCA_022496015.1 Hordeum marinum
AGACACAGAGCCACAAGGCCTTATTGCATAACAATAGTATTATCTTCTGTTTCTACTATCACTACAGGAATTTGAGAATTTGCCGTCCGCTATGGCTGACGGCAAAGGGGGGAAACACGGACGGCAAAGGCTTTGCCTTCAGTCAGCTCACGGCAAACTAGACGGCAAAAAATATCCGGTGAAGAGGTTATTTGCCGTTTGCTTTTTGTAAGGCGGACAGCAAAGAATCTTTGCCATGAGGGGCGGACGGCAAATAAAATGAGACGGCAGATCGACAGGCTGTCCCCTTAAGTGCTAACGACAGGCTTCTCCTCTTTGCCGTCTGCCCTTACCCCCCTTTGTCGTCTGCCCCCTCATGGCAAAGGGGCACCCAGCCCCTCTCCCTCACCCCTTTTCCGTCTGCCCTCAGGGCTTTGCCGTCTGCCCTTACCCCCCTTTGTCTGCCCCCTCATGGCAAAGGGCGCACCTAGCCCCTCTCCCTCATCCCTTTGCCGTCTACCCTCGGGGCTTTGCCGTCTGCCCTCACCCCTTTGCCAAGAGGGGGCAGACGGCAAAGGGGCACCCATCCTTTCTTCCTCACCCCTTTGCCGTCTGCCCCCACATGGCAAAGGCTCAAAGCAGCCCCCTCACGTATTTTATTTTCTATTATATCCAGCAATTTTCACAATAATCAGGATATATGTTATATATTTTGACAGAAATAAATTTGTTTCCGTACTCATAACCATATTAAAATAACTTTCATCCATAGTAATTACATATTATTCAAGTTGCATCCATACCAAACCATATATTACACCAGTTTCATCCATATGCATACAAAGTTTCATATATATCCATATACTACAATAGTTTCAATACAAGCTTCCGTGAAGCCATGGTACAAGAAATCATATTCAAGCATTCCATCAATATAATCCAAGCTTCCCGTGAAGTGAATGTAATCTGCAAAATGACAAATAAGAAAGTTAGAAGAAGAATACTGGATGAAGAAGAGAGAGTATTATAGGTTATTTCGTAGAGAACTTAGATAAGTATAGGCCATTTAATAGCTAAGTCAGGTGGAATAGGTCATCTTGGAGCTACATAGCCTTATTATGTCATTAAGAGAGAACTTAGCTAGGTATAGGTCATTCTAGAGCTAACTTGGATAAAATATGTCATTTTGTAGTCAACTATGATTATTAAATCCATTTTGACCTTATTATATCATTTTGGAGCTAAATTAGTCATTTTAATGAGCTAACCAAGGTTCTTATGATGTTTTTACCTAACTATGCTAATTATGTCATTTTGGAGGATAATTAGCTAAGTATGTCTTTGTTGGGGAAAATAACCTACGTAGAAGAAGAAAGAGAAGAAGCAAGAAGAGAAGAAGCAAGAAGAGAAGAAGCAAGAAGATAAGAAGCAAGAAGAGAAGAAGCAAGAAGAGAAGAAGGTCAAGAATAAGGAGAAAGAGAAAGGAGAAGAAGGAGAAGAAGAAGGAGAAGGAGAAGGAAGAGAGAAGAAGAAGAAAGAAGAAGGAGAAGAAAGGACAAGGAGCTTCTCTCCTCCTTCTCCTTCTTCTCCTTCTTCTTCCTCCTTCTCCTTTTCCTTCTTCTTCTCTTCTTCTTCTTCTTCCTTCTTTTCATTTTTCCTCTTTCTTCTCCTCTTGTCCCCTTCTTCGGGCTAAATTAGCTAATTGTGCCTTTTTGGAGCTAATTATGTCATTTTGGAGGATAAATAGCTAAGTATAGGTCATTTATTATTAAATAGGCCATTTTGGAGCTAACTAAGCTAATAATTCTGTCATTTTGTTGGATAATTAGCCAATTTAATCTTTGTTGGATGAGTCTAAGCTACGTAGAAGAAGAGAAAAGAGAAGAATCAAGAAGAGAAGAAGAAGGAGAAGTAAAAGAAGAAGGAGGAGGAGAAGGAGAAGGAGAAGGAAGAAGGGAAAGAAGAAAGAAGAAGAAGGACAGAAGAAGAAGAAGGAGGAGGAGAAGAAGGAGAGAAGAAGAAGGAGCATCTCTCCTTCTTCTCCTTCTTCTTCCTCCTCCTCCTCTCCTTCTTCTTCTTTCTTCTTCCTTCTTTTCATTTTCCTCTTTCTTCTCCTCTTGTCCTCTTGTTCGAGCTAAATTAGCTAATTATGCCTTTTTGGAGCTAATTATGTCATTTTGGATGATTATTAATCCATTTTGAGATTATTATGTCATTTTGATCTAAATTAGTCATTTCACTGAGCTTAACCCAGGGTTCTTATGATGTTTAACTAACTAAGCTAATTATGTCATTTTGGAGGATAATTAGCTAACTATGTCTTTTTTGGGGAAAATAAGGCTACGTAGAAGAAGAAAGACAAGAAGCAAGAAGAGAAGAAGAAGGAGAAGTAAAAGAAAGGAGGAGGATAAGGAGAAGGAGAAGGATAAGGAGAAGGGAGGAAGGAAGAGAGGAGAGAGAAGAAGAAGAAGAGAAGGACAAGAAGAAGGAGAAGGAGGAGAAGACGCAGAAGGAGCTTCTCTCCTCCTTCTTCTCTTCTTCTTCCTCCTCCTCCTTCTCCTTCTTCTTCTTCTTCTTCTTCTCTTCTTCTTCTTCTTCTTCCTTCTTTTCATTTTTCCTCTTTCTTCTCCTCTTGTCCTCTTCTCGAGCTAAATTAGCTAATTATTCCTTTTTGGAGCTAATTATGTCATTTTGGATGATTATTAATCCATTTGAGCTTATTATGTCATTTTGGATCTAAATTAGTCATTTCAATGAGCTAACCAGGGTTCTTATGATGTTTTAACTAACTAAGCTAATTATGTCATTTTGGAGGATAATTAGCTAACTATGTCTTTTTTGGGGGAAATAAGCTACATAGAAGAAGAAAGACAAGAAGCAAGAAGAGAAGAAGAAGGAGAAGTAAAAGAAGAAGGATGAGGATAATGATAAGGAATGACGGAGATGACTACTAAGAAAGAAGAAGCCGAGAGAATGAGAAGAAGGAGGAGAAGAAGAAGAAAAGAAGAAGGAGAAGAAGAAGGAGAAGGAGCTTCCTCTCTTCCTTCTTCTCCGTATTCTCCTTCTTCTTCCCCTCCTTATTCTTCTCTTATTCTCCTTCTTCTCACCAAACATACCATTATCGTTCATCACGACGGTGAAGCACGGTGGCTCTGGCTTGTTTCACCTGGAGAAGGATGCCCGGAGAACACTCCACTGTAGAAGGGTCATGCAATGCGTTTCGGGAGATATTCTGCACCAAACATTCGTTTTGCAATGTGTCAGTTAGCATGATGACACTCTTAAGCTCACTGCATTGAAATGAAACTCACCGGCCCCTCGCCATGTTATATGAGCTGGCATCGCTGGAGGGACCTTGGTCGGTCTCTCCAACATAGACTGACATTTGGTTTCGACAAGTCAAACTTTTTAGTTATTAATGAAATGGACATTAAATGCAAGATTGAAATAATATGAAGAAGAAACTCACCACGAAGAGCTCGTACATGGCCCTGTTAGACGCATCATTCCGTGCCCTTCCGCCTCCAGCAATGCAGTCGTCCTCTCCTCCAGCTCCTTCATCTCCTTATCCTTCTCCGCCAAAGCCGCCTGCATTGCATCTCTCTCCTTCAGAATAGCAGCCTGTAATAGAACTCATTGTTAGCATTGTAATCATATTGGTTCCCACGCACAACATAATGCTGGAAAGATAGTTGAGTCCATTAAACTAACCTCGATGGCGAGCTCGACTGCCGTGGACGAGGTGTTATCTCAGGACAGGAGACTCGTTTGACGTGCCTTTATCTGCCGGAGGAGTGCTAGGACAACGTATAAGGCCGTCTCCAATGGCGATCGAGCCATGGGGCCTCCCGTTGCCAGCTATCATCACCAGCTTCTGGATCAATAGGCCCCTCGCTCTGGGTTTAAAGTCCTCCCATTCTCGCCTTCCCAGTGATCTCTATACTTCATGAGCTTATGGTGGGAGGAGATGTTGGTGAAGTTTTCTGGATGCTCGAGGTCAGACTCAGAGAATGCCTTGACCTTCTTGTACGAGGCAGTATGGGCCATCGCATACAGGTCGTACCATTTGTGGCACCTCTCGTCTTATTTAGATGCACCTAAAAGAGAGAGAGAGAGGAAAATTGATTAGTAAAGGGCTCAAGATAGAATTAAGAATGAATTGCATGAGGCATGAAGCAAACCACATACCAGTTCTCGCCAAATTGGATTAAGTTGACGCTCCCTTGATGGTGTGGCACACCAACCATTTTTCCAACGCCTCTCCTTGCCGTTCTTGTGGCTGGCCTCCCATGTTTCGGAGCACCACTGATCCACCAAGGCCTCCCAACAATCCAACTTATCCACACACCATCTTGGGGGCACCTAAGTTAATAAAGAGAAATTTGAGCGCGTAAGAACAAATCAAGGGAAACTAACTACAAAGCCTTAATAATATGTAATTACCTTCATGTAATGCTCCTTCTCCATCTTAGAATCGCGGCACTTCGCCTTGTCCTTCCTAATACGCCGCGAGGCATAGTAGTCTCAAACAGCCTGCACCCGAGCCTCGTGCCAAAAGTTTTGAAGTAGGCGGCGACATTCGGTATCGATAATCTTTGCCGCGTCTCCTCGTATCCCTCCTCACACCTGTAGTAGGTCTACAAACGAGACAACACCGATTAGTACAATAACTAGCTACGGTTGATTTATAATTGTGTAAAGGAGAAATTACCCAGAACTGTCGGATCACCATGTCGGCCCTCGTGTGGCACAAAACACCGTCGATCTCCACCTCCGGCGGGGCCGGGGCACCCAAGTAGTGCTCCCAGGTCATTCCTACCTCTCGCTCCCGACCGGGCATTGTAACAAACCCCGGGAAGTTTTTACGGCAAAGCACACCAAGGACACTGTTGGGCTTGCGGACACCCTTGGCAACAATCCAACCCCTTGCAGTATGACAAATTAAAGCCAAAACAATAGATATTTGAGAAAACGTGAAGGCAAAGGTTAAATAAGAGTAAATTAACTTACTTATCCCCATTTGGCTTAATCGAACCACCTCTGCTCGCGGGTCGCCGGCATGAGCGGGAGCCCCGAACTACCACGCTGGTAGACGGTAGCCCCCCTCACCCAGCTCCTCGTTGCTATCAGCATGGCCACTTGGCGCAGGCTGACCCTGATCAGCCCAGGTATCCCACTGGGTCTCTGCGGACGTACCCTCATCCTGCTTTGCTCTGGAGTCGCCTGGAATGAAGCCTCTAGGACACGAGTCTCGTGGGTCGAAGGCACATCGACCTGAGCCGCGTCGACTTGAGGCGCGTCGACCTGAGGCTCGTCGACCTGAGGCTCGTCGACCTGACGCTCGTCCACCCTAGAAGTCCTGTGCTCAGGTGAATCAGCTTGGGGTGGCAGCGAGGAAGGTGTGGCAGCCACCGCCCTACCTCTCCCGCGGGCACGTGTACCTTAGTACAACATAAATACCAACATGAGTAATAAAATATATATAAATACCAACATGACTACAACATAAATACCAACATGAGTACAACATAAATACCAACATGAGTAATACGTTTAGTACCTCTCGCCTTTGCGGGGAGTCGACCTCCTCTCACGGGGGTCCGCGAGAGTCAAAGAAGCGGCCACTCCATGCAAAGTAGAGAGCAACGCTCTCCGAAGAGGTGACTCAGGAATGGAAGTACCCATCCCATGACCCGCCGACGAAGAAGGAGCCGTGGAGTGCTTTCGACCCTTTCCCACCATCTTTCAACACCTGTCATGACAAAGAGTAAATGAAATTAGTACAACATAAATACCAACATGAGTAATAAAATGTATATAATTTAAGTGTATCACCGTCATAAATACCAACATGACTAATAAAAATTGAATACCTAACATGAACTCAAAATTTATATATAGTAATAGTTGAATACCTGACATGAACTAATCGTGCTCGTCTATATTGTCTTCGGGGTCAATAAATGCATCATGATCATCACTATCATCAATAAATGCATCATCATCATCACTATCAGGAAGAACATGTGGAAGGCCACCATTATGTAATCGGTCAAGAAGTGACAGGTCATCCGCAGCAGTAACCTCTTCTTCTTCCTGCTCTTCCTGTTCGGGCTCAGGTGTTAAGACGGATTCACTGTCGCTGTCTACTTCAATGTTCTGGGGTGAAGTAGAGCGGTTCTTGAAACGTTTCTTGGACATACGTGTTTCTTGGAAGAATTCTCCTTCATATTGTGTCTGGGTTAATGTGAGGTTCGTAATCCTCTTCATTGAGGGTAGGTGGTCTAAAATGTGGTGGCACTTCATAAACGACATCCCAACCTTTCAGATTTGGATTAGTTTGGTAGGCCCACGGTAGATAGAAAACTTGTGTCGCTTGTTGAGCCGTAATATAGACATCGGGAACATCTAAGTGGGTGTTTTGGTTGATTTCGACTAGTCCTATATGTTCATGAGTCCTTCTAGTCTCCCTCGGCTCAAACCAATGACATTTGAAGACTACGACGGTCGATGGGTTTTCACCATAGAATAGAAGTTCATAAATTGCTTCAACTCTTCCATAATACTCGGTGCCTCCTTCGCCGATAGCAGAGACACAACAATTTGTAGTCTTTAGGTCGGGCATAGATAGCTCTTTGCCAAAGGTACGAAAGTGATACCCGTTGATGTTGTATTTGTGAAATGAACGGACCTTATAGTCAAAACCATTAGCGACTTGTCTCAACTCGGCGTCCATAGACTCTGCATCAGCCTACAAGTTTAATACGAAAGAATGGATGCATTAGCCACAAATTAGACCAAGAAATCAAATGGACCATTAATGGTAATTAATTACCCTTTGTTTGAACCAAGAGATGAAACCGGGATAGTCGCCTCCATGCTTTGCGAGAAGCTCATACTCTTCGACGGAATCCTTTTCGATGACCGCTCCATCCGAGAATTCGGCAACGTATCGACTATATCAAATATCCGGGAATAAGAGTAGTTGAAAGGAATTAGAAGTTGTGGAACAATAATTTACCGAGAACTTACTCGATGCACAGCCGCACTTCTGTTAGGTTGGTGAAGATATACAATGAAATGGTCTGCCATTCTTCGACATCCAACGATTTCCCTTTCGAAGCACCGGATGGTGCGAGCTTCCCTTTGAATAGGCTGAGGTTGGATCGACCTTTTTTGGATTGTTATCATTGTACCGAGGCTTCGGGTTATGCAAATGATGATTTTTGGCTTCGTAGTGTGCTGTCACGAAGTTTGCCGCCTCCTCGGTAATGAATGCCTCGGCCATCGATGCTTCAATTCTACGTTTATTTTTACACTTAGCACGAAGCGTCTTCTGCATCCTCTCAGTTGAGAAGCACCATCGATTTTGAACGCCCCCCCCCCCAATCTTGCCTTGGTCGGGAGATGCAAAGTCAAATGCTGCATTGGATTAAAGAAGCCCGGTGGAAAGATCTTTTCTAATTTGCAGATCAACTTTGGCGCCAACTCTTCCGCACAAAGAGAACGGAAGAAATAGCTCAGCTCTGACAGTACTAGCCATTCATCCTTAGGGATAAAGCCACGCAACATCACCGGCATTACCCTCTCAATCCATATGTGCCAATCATGACTCTTGAGACCAAATATTTTCAATTTCTCAAGACTCACTCCCCTCGTTAGATTCGCAGCATACCCATCGGGGAACATCAACCGCATTTTCACCCACAATAGCATTTCCCTCATAGCTGGCCTTTCAAGATTGAACCATGCCTTTGGCTTTGCTATGCTTTGCTTTCCTTTTCGTTGTCGCAAGTTTTGTAACGGTCTATCACATAGAGCCTCCAGGTCGATTCTAGCCTTAGGATTATCTTTTGACTTCCCCTCTATGCCGAACAATGTACCAAAAATGGCCTCCGCAATATTCTTTTCAGTGTGCATCATGTCGATGTTGTGTGGGCAAAGGAGGTCTTTAAAGTAAGGCAGATCCCACAAACATGACTTGTGAGTCCAGGCGTGTTCTGTATTATACCCTTTGAAATACCTTGGACATTCAGGATCCGGCTCGAGAGCATTTATCTGATCCAGGATCTGTTGGCCTGTCAACGCAGCTGGTGCAGTGTTTTTGACAACTCTACCTTTGATGAAATTCTTCTTGTCTTTTCTGAACTTATGGTCAGGATCCAGGAATTGTCTATGCATGTTGAAGCAAGAATACTTGCGACCAGCCTGCAACCAACGGAACTGAAGAGCTGCCTTGCATGTGATGCACGGGAACCTTCCATGCACACACCAGCCAGAGAATAGCGCATACGCCGGATAATCATGCGTCGAGTACATGTACCACACATGCATTTTGAAATTTGTTTTGGTAGCGGCGTCGTAGGTCTTGATCCCATTATCCCAGGCTTCTTGCAACTCATCCTTAAGCGGCTGCATTACACATTCATATTCTTCCCCGGAAAGTGGGCCCTGGAATTATCAACATCAGGAAAATGTTCTTTCTTTTCATAATCTCTCCGGGTGGGAAATTGAGTGGAATGACAAATACAGGCCAACAATTGTATTGTGTTGCCGTCATACCATACACATTGAACCCATCCGTGCTGATGGCACTCTTGGATGCCTTGGATCTTCCGATTTATCCTTATGTAATGCATCGAAGTGCCTCCACGCAAAACCATCTGAAGTGTGTACCAGCATCTTGTTCCCATCCGCATCTAATTCGGTTCTTTTGCCCAATTTGTGCCATGTCATCTGTCTGGCCATCTCTTCGACCATGAAAAGACGTTGAAGTCTTGGTACGATTGGCAGATACCGAAGAACACTAATGGGGATTTTGGTTTGATTCTTCTCACCCATACCGTTGTCTACCACAATATACCTGGAAGAATTGCAAATGGGGCAATAGTTCAAGGCCGCATACTCAAGCCTAAATAAGGCACCATCCATTCTCACATGCATGTATCTTCTCATAGGGCATCTTAAGTACACGGAGGATTTTCTCTGACTAGTACAGGTTTGCAGGCAGTACATGGCCTTCGGGTAGAAAGCGTCCAAATATCGTCATCATCGCGTCGTAGCATTCTCTGCCTAGGTTGAATTGAACCTTCCGAGCCATTACTTGTGCGATGGCATCCAGCTGACAAAGCTCAGTCTGCTCATGGAGAGGACGTTTTGAAGACTCCAACATTTCATAGAAGGCCTTTGCAGATTCCTCCATCTCATCGTCTGAATCTCGAGCATCATCAAAGTCTTGCACCATGTCTTCGATCCCTGTATCATGCTCGTCGGTGCGACGACGAATCACCTCAGCTCTGCATGTTGGTCAGACTCACCATGAAAAGTCCACACCGTATAATTAGGCGTAAAACCCCACTTCTGCAGGGGTTTTACCCTTACAAACTCTGTCTGCTTGTTTTCCATTTGTTGCAGTTGGACAAGGGCACCATGTTTTTTGCTGGCCATTTGCAAATGCAGCTCTCACAAACCCCCTGGTTTTTGTTAACCATTCATTGGTCATGTCTTTCTGACTAGGGGTGACCAGTGTACATCCAAGCACGATCACTCATGTTGCCTAGGCTACCTATGGGCGCACAAGAAATAAATTAATATATAATTCATCACCTATATGATCCGCTAATCAGTTTGTCAGTTTTATTACGTCCATGCAACCTACACGCTAATAGGTAAAGATAGGTCATAATCCCACCCGAGTATGTGTAGATTGGGTTCGTTTTCCCATGCTCTGCTCCAGATGCGGTACAGAATTTCGGCAGCACCTCCTCGCTTTTCTCCTATACACGTCTCGGCAATAAGCAGAGAGGATGTGTACCCGGAGAACAACAGGGAGGCACTAAGGAAATTCCGTATCTCGTGCGGAGCACAACATACGGGAAAACGAACCCAATCTACACATACTCGGGCTGTCCATGGATAACGTTGGACAGTTCAAAAGAATCACGGTTATAAATATGCAAATGTATGCATATTTATAGATGTAACCCTTTCGAACGGGAGACGCATAGTGTTCACGCATACTGATGATTCAATCTACCTACAACTAACAAGTTTCATCGGCATGAAGATCGGAACAGAGCAAATGAAGGGGCGGGAGGAGATGTCATCTGTGCTCACCCACGAACGCAAGGGCGGAGCTCGTCGAACGCACGGGGAGGTCGTCGAACACCAAACCCTCGCAGCGACAAAACAACTGCACATTTAAATCCAGCCAATGAACACAGATATATATATGATGTTTTACATAACAAAATCGGAAATTATATGAACTAACTCATAATTCACACATATATGACCCCATCGGACTCTGGAAGGCCGAAGAGCACCCTTTCGGTCAACAGGAGGCAGAATAATGCGTGTGTGACTGTCGGTTCATCGAGGCTTTCCTTAAGTAACTCTCATATCTCATGGTGTGTTGGTGCGCTCTCTCTCACACTGATATGGTGGTGTATATATGTTTGTGGACACTCTCTCACAGTAATAGTTCGACTGCTGGTGATGGACGCCTCTTCTCTCCTCTTCTTGCGCAATATATCGACGAGTATATCGCACACAAGAGAAAAAGAAGAGGCGCCCCCCACGACAACAGTCGGGATTCCTCCATCAAGAACACACATGAAAGTTATTTAAGGAAAGCCTTGACGGACCGAAAGTCACACACGCATTATACCGATGTACATCGACCCACGATCACTCATCTTGCCTAGCTACTGGGCACACACAAAAGACTGATGATTGAAGACACTTGTAGCTGGCAAGTTTCATCGGCACAAAGACCGAAACATAGGAAATGATGTTTTGTATAACAAAATCAAAAAATATGTGACCTAACTCATAATTTACAAGCCTACGACCTCCTTCGCCTCGGTGTCAGGGGTTGCGGGTTAGTGGCGTCGGTAGTCAATGTCATCAAGGGTCGGTGGCGTCGGTAGTCAATGTCACCGAGGGTCAGTGGCGTCGGGGGTCGGTGGTGTCCGGGGTCAAGGGTCAGTGGCTTCGGGGGTTAGTGGCATCGGGGGTCGACGGTTAGTGGCGTCGGTGGTCGAGGGTCAGTGGCGTGGGGGGTCGGGGATCAGTGACGTCGGGGGTCAGTGGCATCATGTCGGGGTTTCGAGGTGTCGTGTCTGGGCATCGTGTCGGGGTGGTGGGTGTCATGTCTGGGCATTTTTTCTTTACTAATAAATAAACCAACTAACCTAAACCTAAACAAACCTAATAAACCAACCTTAACCTAAACCTAAACTAACCTAAACTAACCTAAAACTATAACTAAACTAACCTAAACCTAAACTAACCTAAAACTAAAACTAAACTAACCTAAACTAACCTAAATCAAAAACTAAAATAACCTAAACTCAAACTAACCTAAAACTGAAACTTAACTAACCTAAAAAACAAAACAAAACTAAACTAACTTAAACTTAAACTAACCTAAATCTTAAGTAACCTAAAAAACAAAACAAAAAACAAAAAAACTCACCTTACGAAGGTCCACGGGGGCGGGGGCTGCTGGGGGAGGGCCGGCCGGGGTGGGACCGGCCGAAGGTGGGGCGGCCGAGGGCGGGGCCGGCCGGGGGAGGGGTAGCCGGGGGCTGGAGACGGCGCGGGGATGGCGGCGGCGTGAGGGAGGGCAGCCGGGTTAGGGGCGGCGCGGGGAGGGCAGCCGGGGGAGGGGCGGCGCGGGGGCTGGCGGCGGCCAGGGGACTGGCGTCGGCGAGAGGAAGGGGCGGCCGTGAGAGGGGCGACACGGGGCTGGCGGCGATGGTCGTAGAGGAGGCGGGAGAGAGTGAGAAAGAGAGGAGTGGGGGTGGGGGACGCCGTTTGTAGTGCATCCCCTTTGCTGTCTGCCCCCCGACGGCAAAGAGGGACAGGGCAGACGACAAAGGTGCCCCTCACGGCAAAGACCCCCCCCCCTTGTACCTGGCAAGGGCCAAGGCTCGGTGGGGCCCACCTTAGCCCTTTGCCGTCTTCCCTAGCCTTCTTTGCCGTGAGTGGGCAGACGGCAAAGAACTGGCACATGGCAAAGACACTGTTCGCCATGTGCCAGATCTTTGCCGTCTGCTTTGGGACAGCGGACGGCAAAGATCATCTTTGCCATGAGTCAGCAGACGGCAAAGGCGTGGCACATGGCAAATAACTGAATTCCAGTAGTGGTTGCATGTTGAGGGCTAGTTATATGATCCAATTATGTTATCATTGTTGAGAGAACTTCCACTAGTGAAAGTATGAACCCTAGGCCTTGTTTCAACGCATTGCAATACCGTTCGTGCTCACTTTTACTATTAATTACCTTGCTATTTTTATATTTTCAGATTACAAAAACCTATATCTATCATCCATATTGCACTTGTATCACCATCTCTTCGCCGCCGAACTAGTGCACCTATACAACTTACCATTGTATTGGGTGTGTTGGGGACACAAGAGACTCCTTGTTATTTGGTTGCAGGGTTGCTTGAGAGAGACCATATTCATCCTACGCCTCCCACGGATTGATAAACCTTAGGTCACCCACTTGAGGGAAAATTCTACTGTCCTGCAAACCTCTGCACTTGGAGGCCCAACAACGTCTACAAGGACAAGGTTGCGTAGTAGACATCAAGCTCTTTTCTGGCGCCGTTGCCGGGGAGGTTAGCACTTGAAGGTATATCTTTAGATCTTGCAATCAAATCTTTTAGTTTCTTGTTTTATCACTAGTTTAGTTTTATAAAAGAAAACTACAAAAAAATGGAATTAAGGTTACCTCATATGCTTCATCTTTTTAATGTCTTTCGTGAAAATGATGGAAAAGAAAATTGTTCTCAAATGCTAGAAGAAGAATTACATAGGATGCTTGGCATAAAATATGTGAATGATGAGCATGATTGCAATGTTGTGAGTATGAATACTTTGAATATCCATGATTCTAATGATATGCAAAGCTACAAGCTTGGGGATGCTATGTTTGATGAAGATGATCTTTTTAGCCCCCCAAGTTTTGATGAGCAAAACTATTATGATTATGACATGCCTCCTATCTATGATGATTATTGTGATGACACATATGCTATAAATATTAATGGTAACCATGAAACTTTTCATCATGATTTTAATATTCAAAATGGTTATGTCAATCAAGTATGTCATGATAGTTATTTTGTGGAGTTTGCTCCCACTATTTGGAATGAGAAGAAAACTGCTTATGAGGAGAGTGAAAAATTTTCTATGCTTGTGCATCATCAAAATAATGATTTATGTGCTGGTTATATTGTGGAATTCATTCATGATGCTACTGAAAATTATTGTGAGAGAGGATCATATGCTTCTACATATTGCAATAATGTCAAGTTTCCTCTCTATGTGTTGAAATTTTTGAAGCTATGCTTGCTTTGCCTTCCTATGCTAGATGATTCTTGATCCAATAAGTTTTTTGTTCACAAAATGCCTATTCATAGGAAGTGGTTTTGACTTAAATGTGCTTGTGATATGCCTCATGATGCTTCCATTATGTTTCAATCATTATCTTTTATGTGAGCATCATTGAAATCATCATGCCTAGGTTCAAAGGCATTAAAGAAAAGTGCTTGTTGGGAGACAACCCAATATGTATCCTTAATGTTTTTGTGTGTTCACATTATTAGTCTACTGTACTAATCATGTTTTATAGCTTTTATTTAAATAAAGTGCCAAGTAAAGCGTTTATGATTAGTTTGGGTGATAGTTGTTTGATCATGCTGAAAAAGACAGAGACTTTGTGCTCACGAAAGTATTTTTAGTTTTTATACAGATAGAGATTTTGAGTTGATTATTTTTTCTGATGATTTATATAAAAATTTCCTTAACTTTCATAATTTTTTCAGAATTTTTGGAGGAGCATAAGTATGCTTATCATTCAGATCATTACAGACTGTTCTGTTCTTGACAGATTCTGTTTTCAATGCATAGTTTGCCTGTTTTAGTGTTTCCATAGATTGTATTAAGTGATATAAATTGTGGAAATGATAATATACCATATTAATTATGTGGGAACATTTATGAATCTTGTCTTGATAGTAGCCAAATGAATTATTTGTCTTTATTATACTAACACATCTCACGAAGTTCCGTTAAGTTTTGTGTTGTGAAGTTTTCAAGTTTTGGGTAAAGTTCGGATGGACAACGGAACAAGGAGTGGAAATAGCCTAAGATTGGGGATTACCAAGGCATCCCAAGACATATTCAAGGACACCAAAGAGACTAAGCTCGGGGATGCCCCGGGAAGGCATCCCCTCTTTCATCTTCAATCCATCGGTAACTTTACTCGGGGCTATATTTTTATTCACCACATGATATGTGTTTTGCTTGGAGCGTCATTATCTTTTATTAGTATTTAATTGCTGTTATTTATATTAATTTTAATGTTTTTCATCATTTAGTTCAATAAAAATGTCAAGGATAGCCTTTACCATGCTTAATTTGCAAGTATAGGAGTTGCTGTTCCAAAACAGAAAGTTTGCTTGTAGTGCAAAAATTCCGCAGAATTTAATGTACATCAGAATAACTTGAAATTTGGACACAGTATGATATTGTAAATTCCATACAGCGTGGAATTGTTTCAGATTTTTTGGAGTTAATTAAGTATGTATCTTGCTGCATTCTTCACAGACTGTTCTGTGTAGGCAGATTGCTGTTATGGTTGCATTGTTCGCATATGTTTGCTTGTTTAATGATTCCATTTGATGATGGGAGTCTTAATTATGCAGAGGAATTTAGTATGCAATGTGAAATAATAATTTTATTAATTTGATACAGTAGAGTATGATAAAGTTTTGCATTGATTTATACTAATCTATCTCACGAGTTTTTGTTGAGTTTTGTGTGGATGAAGTTTTTAAGATTTCAGAAACCACCATATGAGAGGAATTAAGGAGACACAAAATCTCAAGCTTGGGGATTCCCAAGGCACCCCAATCCATATTTTAAGAAGTCTCAAGCATCTAATCTTGGGGATGCCCGGGTTGGCATCCCACCTTTCTTCTTCAACAATTATCGGTTATTATCGGTTAAACCTGAGTTTTTGCTTCTTCACATGGTTCGTGCTATCCTTGGAGTGTCATTTTACTTTGTTTGAATAAGGTACTTAGGATCTGAAATTATTAGATGGGAGAGTCTTCACATAGCCAAATAATTATTCAACTACTCATTGATCTTCACTTATATCTTGTGGAGTAGTTTGTCTTTTGCTCTAGCGCTTCACTTATATCCTTACAGAGCATTGCAATGTTTATATTCTAGAGAAATTGATGAACTCTCATACTTCACTTATATCATTTTGAGAGTCTTAAACAGCATGGTAATTCGCTTAGGTTATGAAACTAGTCCTAATATGATAGGCATCCAAAAGGGATATAATAAAAACTTTCATATTCAAGTGCATTGAGTAGCAAGAGAAGTTTGATTCCTTGCATCTAGTTTTAAGACATGGAGATGGTGATATTAGAGTCATGTTAGTAAAGTGTTGTGAATCTAGAAATACTTGTTTTGAAGTTTCTGATTCCCGTAGCATGCACGTATGGTGAACAGCTATGTTAGGAAGTCGGAGCATGATGTTTTTATTGATTGTCATCCTTTGTGTGGCGGTCAGGATCGCGCAATGGTTAACTCCTACCCTACCAACCCTTCCCCTAGGAGTATGCATTTAGAAGTTTGTTTCGATTACTAATAAAACTTTTGCAATAAGTATATGAGTTCTTCATGACTAATGTGAGTCCATGGTATAGATGCACTTTCACCCTTCCATCATTTCCACCCTCTCTAGTGCCACGCAACTCTTGCCGGTGCATAAACCCACCATATGCCTTCCTCAAAACAGCCATCATACCTACCTATTATGGCATTTTCATAGCCATTCCGAGATATATTTCCATTCAACTTCCACCGTCCCATTTATTATGACACGCACCATTATTGTCATATTGCTCTGCATGATCATGTAGTTAACATTGTATTTGTGGCAAAGCCACCGTTCATATCTTTCATACATGTCACTCATGAGTCATTGCACATCCCGGTACACTGCTGGAGGCATTCATATAGAGTCATATCTTTTGTTCTAAGTTTTGAGTTGTAAGTAAATAAAAGTGTGATGATCATCATTATTAGAGCATTGTCCCATGTGAGGAAATAAAAGAGGCCAAAGATGCCCACCAAAAAAATAATAATAAAAAAAGAGAGGCCAAAGAGCCCAAACAAAAAAAATGAGAGAAAAAAGTGAAGGGACAATGCTACTATATTTTCCACACTTGTGCTTCAAATAGCACCATGTTCTTCATGACAGAGAGTCTCTTGTTTTGTCACTTTCATATGCTAATGGGAATTTTCATTATATAACTTGGCTTGTATATTCCAATGATGGGCTTCCTCAAATTTCCCTAGGTCTTCGTGAGCAAGCAAGTTGGATGCACAACCACTTAGTTTATTTTGAGCTTTCATACACTTATAGCTCTAGTGCATCCGTTGCATGGCAATCCCTACTCATTCACAATTATATCTATTAATGGGCATCTCCATAGCCCGTTGATACGCCAAGTTGATGTGACCATCTCCTCCTTTTTGCCTGACAACCTCCACCATATTCTATTCGACTTATAGTGCTATATCCATGGCTCACGCTCATGTATTGCGTTAGAGTTGAAAAAGTTTGAAAAAGTAAAAGTGTGAAAACAATTGCTTGACCAATACCGGGGTTGTTCATGATTTAGATTCATTGTGTGAGGAAGATGGAGCATAGCCAGACTATATGATTTTGTAGGGATAACTTTCTTTGGCCATGTTATTTCGAAAGTTCATGATTACTTTGCTAGCATGCTTGAAGTATTATTGTTTTCATGTCAATATTAAACTTTTGTTTTGAATATTACGGATCTGAACCTTCATGCCACAATAAAGAAGATTATAAGAATAATATGCTAGGTAGCATTCCACATCAAAAATTCTGTTTTTCACTTCCCTACTCGAGGACGAGTAGGAGTTAAGCTTGGGGATGCTTGATACGTCTCCAACGTATCTATAATTTTTGATTGTTCCATGCTATTATATTATCAACTTTGGATGTTTTATATGCATGAATATGCTATTTATATTATTTTTGGGGCTAACTTATTAACTCAGTGCCCAGTGCCAGTTTCTGTTTTTTCCGTGTTTTTGACCTTTTTCAGATAGGAATATCAAACGGAGTCCAAACGGAATAAAACTTTCACGATGATTTTTTTGGGACCAAAAGACACTTCCAAAGCTTTGGAAGAAGGCCAGAAGAGCCACGAGGGAGTCACGAGCCCGCGAGGCCCGACCTACCCCCCCCCCCCCCCGCTAGGGGCTAGCGGGCTCGTGACCTCCTCGTGCGCCCAACTGACGTAAATCCACCGCCATAAATTCCTATAAATATAGAAACCACCAAAAAAACCTAGATCGGGAGTTCCGCCGCCGCAAACCTACAGAGCCACCGAAAACCAATCGGGAGCCCGTTCCGGCACCCTGCCGGAGGGGGAATTCATCTCTAGTGGCCATCTTCATCATCCCGGCGATCTCCATGACGAGGAGGGAGTAGTTCACCCTCGGGGCTGAGGGTATGTACCAGTAGCTATGTGTTTGATCTTTCTCTCTCTCGTGTTCTTGAGATGTCTTGACCTCGATGTACCACGGGCTTTGCTACTATAGTTGGATCTTATGATGTTCTTCCCCCTCTCCCTTCTTGTAATGAATTGAGTTTTCCCTTTGAAGTTATCTTATCAGATTGAGTCTTTAATAACACTTGATGTATGTCTTCCATGTGTCTATCTGTGGTAACAATGGGATATTCATGTGAGTACTTGATGTATGTTTTGGTGATCAACTTGCGGGTTTGTGACCTCGGGAACCTATGCATAGGGGTTGGCACACGTTTTGACTCTCCGGTAGAAACTTTGGGACACTCTTTGAAGTTCTATTTGTTGGTTGAATAGATGATTTTGAGATTGTGTGATACATGTCATATAATATTACCCACGGATACTTGTGGTGACAATGGAGTATCTAGGTGACATTAGGGTTTTGGTTGATATGTGTCTTAAGGTGTTATTCTAGTACGAACTCTAGGATAGATTGAAAGGAAAGAATAGCTTCGTGTTATTTTACTACGGACTCTTGAATAGATCGATCAGAAAGAATAACTTCATGGAGGTTTCGTACTCGACAATAATCTCTTTGTTTGTTCTCCGCTATTAGTTACTTTGGAGTGACTCTTTGTTGCACGTTGAGGGCTAGTTATATGATCCAATTATGTTATCATTGTTGAGAGAACTTCCACTAGTGAAAGTATGAACCCTAGGCCTTGTTTCCACGCATTGCAATACCGTTCGTGCTCACTTTTACCATTAATTACCTTGCTGTTTTTATATTTTCAGATTACAAAAACCTATATCTATCATCCATATTGCACTTGTATCACCATCTCTTTGCCGAACTAGTGCACCTATACAACTTACCATTGTATTGGGTGTGTTGGGGACACAAGAGACTCATTGTTATTTGGTTGCAGGGTTGCTTGAGAGAGACCATCTTCATCCTACGTCTCCCGCGGATTGATAAACCTTAGGTCACCCACTTGAGGGAAAATTTCTACTGTCCTACAAACCTCTGCACTTGGAGGCCCAACAACGTCTACAAGGAGAAGGTTGCGTAGTAGACATTAGATATCACTCTCATTGAATCTACGAAAATAATTTACCTCTACTACCTGTGTCGGGTTATCAAGACCATGTATCTCTTCAATAGGTGGTAGATTCTTAACGTCTTTAGATTTAATACCTTTCTCTTGCATAGATTTCTTTGCTTCTTGCATACCTTCAGGACTGAGGAATAGAATACCTCTTTTGTTTGGAGTGGGCTTCGGAGGTGGTTCGGGAATAGTCCAAGCATTATCATTTCTCAAGGTATTATTCAATAGAATTTCAGCTTGTTCCACAGTTCGTTCCCTGAAAACACAGCCAGCACAACTGTCTAGGTGGTCCCTAGAAGCATTGGTTAGTCCATTATAAAAGATATCAAGTATTTCATTTTTCTTAAGAGGGTGATTAGGCAAAGCATTAAGTAACTTGACAAGCCTCCCCCAAGCTTGTGGGAGACTCTCTTCTTCAATTTGCACAAAGTTATATATATCCTGCAAGGCAGCTTGTTTCTTATGGGCAGGAAAATATTTCTCAGAGAAGTAGTATACCATATCCTAGGGACTACGCACACAACCAGGAGCAAGAGAAGTAAACCAAGTTTTAGCATCACCCTTTAGTGAGAAAGGAAACAACTTAAGGATATAGTAATAGCGAATTTTTTCCTCATTAGTGAATAGGGTGGCAATATCATTCTGTTTACTAAGATGTGCTACAACAGTTTCAGATTCATAGCCATGAAAAGGATCAGATTCAACCAAAGTGATTAACTCGGGATCGACAAAGAACTCATAATCCTTATCAATAACAAAGATAGGTGAAGTAGCAAACATAGGATCATATTTCATTCTAGCATTC
Organism: Hordeum marinum; assembly: GCA_022496015.1. Lineage (NCBI taxonomy): Eukaryota > Viridiplantae > Streptophyta > Magnoliopsida > Poales > Poaceae > Hordeum > Hordeum marinum. Next base: position 19,497 of record JAAAWK010000949.1, read on the forward strand.
AGAGATTTTTTCTTTCCACTTGCGTAATAATTTCTACAGATCATAGCTATCCTTACAAGCAAGAAAGTCTTCAGCTACCTCTCCTTCCATAACATAACCCTTAGGTATATTAGGCAATTTATATTTAGGAGGGCTAGGTCTAACAGGTGTAACAGCAGGTTCCATTTCAATAATTTCATCAGTTTCAGAAGTATCATTTGATTCAGTAGTAACTCTAGCAATTTGTGCATTAAGAAATTCACCAAGTGGTATATCATTACCAAGCAAAGAATCATCATATTTATCATGTATAGCAGAAGTAGCATCATCAAGCACAGGCGACATATCAGAATTAATAGCAGGTGGCGGTGTCGCAAATTTACTCATAACAGAAGGTGAATCAAGTGCACAGCTAGATGGCATTTCCTTACTTGTCCTCGTAGTTGAGGGCAGAACTTTAGTTTTTGGATCTCGCAAATTCTTCATAGTGATCAATAGTTACAAATCCCAAGTGACTCAGAGAATAGAGCTATGCTCCCCAGCAACGGCGCCAGAAAAAGGTCTTGATAACCCACAAGTATAGGGGATCGCAATAATTTTCGAGGGTAAAGTATTCAACCCAAATTTATTGATTCGACACAAGGGGAGCCAAAGAATATCCTCGAGTATTAGGAGTTGAGTTGTCAATTCAACCACACCTGAAAGATTTAGTATCTGCAGCAAAGTTTTAGTAGCAAAGTAGTATGATAGAAATAGTAGCAGTAGTGATTTGTGTAGAAGTGTGACAGCAGTAGCGGTAAAGTAACTAAGCAAGGACCAGTATACGAAAAGCTCGTAGGCATGGGATCGGTGATGGATGATTATGTAGGATGGCATTCATCATGTAATAGTTATCACATAGGGTAATATGTAACTAGCTCCAGTTCGTCAATGTAATGTAGGCATGTATTCCGTATATAGTCATACGTGCTTATGGAAAAGAACTTGCATGACATCTTTCGTCCATCCCTCCCGTGGCAGCAGGCTCCTAATGGAAACTAAGGGATATTAAGGTCTCCTTTTAATAGAGTACCAGAACAAAGCATTAACACATGGTGAATACATCGAATCCTCATACTATGGTCATCTCGAGGAGTGGTTCCGGCTATTGTCACTCCGGGGTTGCCGGGTCATAACACATAGTAGGTGACTACAACTTGCAAAATAGGATCAAGAACACACATATATTGATGAAAACATAATAGGTTTAGATCTGAAATCATGGCACTCGGGCCCTAGTGACAAGCATTAAGCATAGCAAAGTAGTAGCAACATCAATCTTAGAACATAGTGGATACTAGGGATCAAACCCTATCAAACCTAACTCGATTACATGATAGATCTCATCCAACTCATCACTGTCCAGCAAGCCTATGATGAGATTACTAACGAACGATGAAGAGCATCATGAAATTGGTGATGGAGGATGGTTGGTGATGACGATGGCTTCGATTTCCACTCTCCGGAGCCCAAAACGGACTCCAGATCTGCCCTCCGGAGGAAGAACAGGTGGTGGCGGCGGCTCCGTATCGTAAAACGCGATTATTTCTTGTGCTTGATTTTTTTCTAGGACAAATAGGGTTATATGGAACTAGAGAGGAGGTTAGAGGGTCACGTGGGCCCCACGAGCCTGCCAGGCGTGGTATAGGGGTGGTCGCGGCTCTTGGGCTCGTGGCCCACTGGCTCCTCCCCTCCGGTTGATTCTTTCGCCGGTATTTTTTATATATTCCACAAAAATTCCTCGTCAATTTTCAGGTTATTCCGAGAACTTTTATTTCTGCACAAAAACAACACCATGGTAGTTCTACTGAAAACAGCGTCAGTCCGGGTTAGTTTCATTCAAATCATGCAAATTAGAGTCCAAAACAAGGAAAAGAGTTTGGAAAAGTAGATACGTTGGAGACGTATCACGCACCAACACACCATGAGATATGAGAGTTATTTAAGGAAAGCCTCGACAGACCGGAAGTCACACACACATTAAGTAAGATCCAAAGCGTGCCGTAATTCTTGAACTTTAGGTGGACCATGTCATTGTTCTTTATATGGAATGGGTTGACTTTAGGTCTGTTTTGGCTACTTGTGTGTCTTTCACTCACGGAGAGTGTCTGATGACCCACAAGTATAGGGGATCTATCTTAGTCCTTTTGATAAGTAAGAATGTCGAACCCAACGAGGAGCAGAAGGAAATGATAAGCGGTTTTCAGTAAGGTATTCTCCGCAAGTACTGAAATAGTCGGTAACAGATAGTTGTATGATATAATAATTTGTAACGGGTAGCAAGTAACAATAGTAAGAAAGGTGCAGCAATATGGCCCAATCCCTTTTGTAGCAAGGGACAAGCCTGAACAAACTCTTATATAAAGTAAAGTGCTCCCCACATGGGAATTACTGTCAAGCTAGTTTTCATCATGTTCATATGATTCGCATTCGCTACTTTGATAGTTTTATATGTGGGTGGACCGGTGCTAGGGTGCTGTCCTTATTTGGACAAACATCCCACTTATGATTAACCCCTCTCGCAAGCATCCGCAACTACGAAAGAAGAATTAAGACAAAGTCTAACCATAGCATTAAACTAGTGGATCCAAATCAGCCCCTTACGACGCAACGCATAAACTAGGGTTTAAGCTTCTGTCACTCTAGCAACCCATCATCTACTTATTACATCCCAATGCCTTCCTCTAGGCCCAAATAATGGTGAAGTGTCATGTAGTCGACGTTCACATAACACCACTAGAGGAGAGACAACATACAACGCATCAAAATATCGAACGAATACCAAATTCACATGACTACTATTAACAAGACTTATCCCATGTCCTCAGGAACAAATGTAACTACTCACAAAGCATATTTATGTTCATGATCAGAGAGGTATTGAATATCATTAAGGATCTGAACATATGATCTTCCACCAAGTACACCAACTAGCATCAACTACAATAAGCAATTAACACTACTAGCAACCTTACAAGTACCAATCGAAGTTGCGAGACGGAGATTGGATACAAGAGATGAACTAGGGTTTGGAGCTGAGATGGTGCTGATGAAGAATTTGATGGAGATGAGTCCCCTCCGATGAGAGGAGTGTTGGTGATGTCAATGGCGACGATTTCCCTCTCCGGGAGAGAAGTTTCCCTGGCAGAACAACCCTACCGGAGCTCTAGATTGGTTCTGCTCAAGTTCCGCCTCGTGGCGGCGGCGTCTCCTCCCGAAAGCTCTATATTGATTTTTTTTCTCGGACGAAACCCTTCATATAGGAGAAGATGGGGGCGAGAGGAGCTGCGAGGGGCCCACGAGCCTAGGAAGCGCGACCAGGGGGGTAGGCCGCGCCTGGCAGACTCGTGACCTCCTGGCTGCTCCTCTCTGGTATATCTTCGGCCCAGTCTTTTTTATATATTCCAAAATAATTCCTCGTTGATTTTCACGGCTTTTGGAGTTGTGCAGAATATACATCTCAAACTTGCTCCTTTTCCAACCCAGAATTCTAGCTGCCGGCATTCTCCCTCTTTAGGTAAACCTTGTAAAATAAGAGAGAAAAGGCATGAGTATTGTACCATAATGTGTAATAACAACTCATAATGCGATAAATATCAATATAAAAGTATGATGCAAAATGGACGTATCAACTCCCCCAAGCTTAGACATCGCTTGTCCTCAAACGGAAGCCGAGATCGATAATATGCCCACATGTTTAGAGATAGAGGTGTCGATAAAATAAAATACGGACATGCAAGCATCATGATCATATTTAGAACAGCAATATTGTCATATAATCCCTTATGCTAAAGTGACAATTTATTCACAATGTAAAGCACGCATCAAGAACCTTATTGAGAATTGACAACCAATAGTCTTTAGTCATTGAAGAAATTGCAATTTATGATAACATAGGAAAGAGTCAAATAAGAGCTTGTAAAGCAAATCCACATACTCAATCATATTTTAGTCTTCTACAATTGCTAACACTCACGCGGTACTCACGAGATCAAAGTTTCAGTTGGACAAAGAGGAAGATGGGGGCTTATAGTTTCGCCTCCCAACTATTTACCTCAAGGGTAATGTCAACAATAATAATTCATGATTACTTACTTCCAAGTTGCGATATGAATATAGATCTTTCTCTAGCACATGACGCTTGCCAAGATGATGGCAAAATAAGGAATTGGTGACGATCACCATGACTCTTTTAAAGATAAAAAGTAAAGGTACAAGATAGGCCCTTCGTAGAGGGAAGCAGAGGTTTTTATGTGCTTCTAAGGTTTGGATATGTGATCTCTTAATGTGAAGGAACATCACTTTATATTGCCTCCTGTGATAAAGTGCTTTATTATGTAGTCTGTCACTTTTATGTCTTCCTCATCACAGGTTCGTATAAAGCTTATTTTCCACACACTAATAGATCATACATATTTAGGGAGAAATTTTTATTGCTTGCACCGATGACAACTTACTTGAAGGATCTTATTCAATCCATAGGTAGGTATGGTGGACTCTCATGGCAAAACTGGGTTGAGGGTTTTAGGAATGCACAAGTAGTATCTCTACTTAGTTCGGAAGTTTTGGCTAATATCAGATGGAAGCAAGAGTCACATGCTAAAGGATCCATAATCATATAACATTGTTTGAAACCAGGCAAACATGATTCATTATGTTGTCTTCCTTGTCCAACATCTACTTCTTAGCATGTAATAGTTTAATGACTGTTCACAATTAGATGGTGTCAGAGATGATATATTTTATGTGAACCTCTCTTTCTTTATTACTTCCTATTAATTGCAATAATGACCAAGGTCTACGTTTGTCTACCCACAACAAGTTTCAGTCAACATTCTTTTTATATGTGAAGCCATCACTTCCCATAAGATCATCACATGATCTTTCATGCTTTTGTTCTCTTATTATTATTTTCTTTAGATCATGGCAAGAAGCAAAGCCCTTAACTAAAACACTCTTTATTATAACTCATGAACTCGATTACATTGTGGGTAACACAAAGCAAAACTCAAGCCTAGATCATACTAAAAACTTTATTCTACTAGATAAAGATATTAGCAAAAGGATCGAACTAATATGAAGGTAAAGGTAAAGGCAAAAGACGTGATGGTGATACGATACCGGGGCAACTCCCCGAAGCTTGGCACAAGCCAAGGGGAGTGCCCATACCCGTGTGTTTAATTGTCTTGCTTCAGAGGTGCTGGTGGTGCAATTGGAGTACCGGTTGGCTTGTTCAAGCTGGCCTTCAGATCCAGTAACTCACTGAGCACGCGCTGAATCATAATGGTGTTGTTCTGGATTTCTTCCAGAAGGTGTTTGTTGGTCGTCCCCCATGAGCTTTCTCCTGCATTACTTTCACTTGGACGGGATATATCCCAATTGGAGGGTATGTGTGTACGTGGTGTATTTTCAACTCCATAGTTATGAATCAAATTGTGAAAGTTCTTCTGATGTAACCTATGTAGCAGCCTCCTGGGAAGGAGCCCTTCTCGTGCTTGCTCAGAGGAATCCCCAACATCTTCCTCCATGTTTGTCTCATCAACTTCTGTTCCTCGAGACTCCATCTGCATCAACCAAGCATCATCGTGCACTTGATTGGAGGCGGAAGACGACATGATGCTTGACCTTCGAAATCCTGACAGAAAACAACTCAAAACGAAAACAGAGGATACTTGCGTGATATGAGGGTCAGACCTTTAGGGAGATTATATAATGAATTTTTACCGACCATAAGGAGTGTTCCGCAAGAAACGGAGTCCGGGAGACACATGAGGAGCTCATGAGCCCCCCAGGCACGACGGGGGGGTGGGCCCGTGCCTGGCAGGCTCGTGGCCTCCTGGTGCACCTTCCAGACTACCTTAAATTTTTGTATTTTTCTAAATATTCCAAAACAGAGAAAAATTGCTATTGGAAAAGTTTTGGAGTCGGTTTGCTTACCGTATCACATACCTCGTCGTTTTCGGAGTCTGAAACAGGCTGGTAAACATCCCTTTAGTACTCTTCCGGGGTTATGGTATTAATTATATTGCTTTCTACATTTATGGGTGTACCTGAGATATAATGCTTGATTCTTTGCCCATTCACAACTCTTGGCAAAGTGCCTTCTGCGTTGTTGATTTCGATGGCACCGGAATGATATACTTCCTTGAAAATGTAAGGACCTTCCCATTTAGAGAGAAGTTTGCCTGCAAAAAATCTTAAACGAGAATTGTATAGCAAGACATAATCACCTACATTGAACTCACGTTTTTGTATCCTTTTATCATGCCACCTTTTAACTTTCTCTTTAAACAACTTAGCATTTTCAAATGCCTGAGTTGTCCATTCATCAAGTGAGCTAATATCAAATAACCTCTTCTCACCAACAAGTTTGAAATCAAAGTTGAGTTCTTTGATTTCCCAATAAGCCTTATGCTCTAGCTCAAGAGGTAAATGATATGCTTTAACGTAAACCATTTTATACGGAGACATGCCCATGGGATTCTTATAAGCAGTTCTATAAGCCCACAGTGCATCATCAAGTTTTTAGACCAATTCTTTCTAGACCTATTAACAGTCTTTTGCAGTATTAATTTAATTTCTCTATTACTTAATTCTACTTGACCACTAGACTGAGGATGATAAGGAGATGCGATTCTATGGTTGACATCATACTTAGCAAGCATCTTACGGAAAGCACCATGAATAAAATATGAACCACCATTAGTCATTAAATATCTAGGGACTCCAAATCAAGGGAAAATAACTTCTTTAAGCATCTTAATAGAGGTGTTGTGATCAACACTACTAGTTGGAATAGCTTCTACCGACTTAGTAACTTAGTAACGTAATCAACAACAACTAAAATATGAGTATACCCATTGGACTTTGGAAAAGGTCCCATATAATCAAAACCCCAAACATCAAATGGTTCAATAACAAGTGAGTAATTCATAGGCATTTCTTGACGTTTACTAATATTACCCATCCTTTGACATTCATTATAAGACAAGACAAACTTACGAGCATCCTTAAAGAGATTTGGCCAATAAAAACCGGATTGCAATACCTTGTGTGCAGTTCTATCTCCAGCATCGTGTCCTCCGTAAGCCTCGGAGTGGCACTTCTATACGATATGTCCCTGTTCATGCTCACGTACACAACATCTAATAACACCATCTACTCCTTCCTTATACAGGTGAGGATCATCCCAAAAGTAATGTCTCAAATCATAAAAGAACTTTTTCTTTTGTTGGTACGTGAAACTAGGTGGTATATATTTAGCAACAATATAATTAGCATAGTCAGCATACCATGGTGTACTGCGTGAAGCATTGATAACATTCAATTGTTCATCAGGAAAGCTATCATCAATAGGTTGTGGGTCATCAAGAACATTCTCTAACCTAGACAAGTTATCTGCTACGGAGTTCTCGGCACCCTTCCTATCAACGATATGCAAATCAAATTCTTGTAGCAAGAGATCCCATCTAATAAGTCTAGGTTTAGCATCTCTCTTTTCCATGAGATATTAATAGCAGCATGATCAGTGTGAATAGTAACTTTAGAATCAACAATATAAGGTCTGAACTTATCACATGCAAACACAACTGCTAAAAATTCTTTTTCAGTAGGAGCATAATTTCTTTGGGCAATGTATAGAGTTTTACTAGCATAATGAATAACATTCAATTTCTTATCAACACTTTGTCCTAGGACAGCACCAACAACATAGTCACTAGCATCACACATAATTTCAAAAGGTAGGTTCCAATCAGGTGGTTGAACAATAGGTGTAGTTATCAAGGCCTTCTTGAGTATTTCAAATGCTTCTTCACAATCATCATCGAAAACAAATGGAATATCTTTTTGCAAGAGATTAGTGAGAGGCCTAAAAATCTTAGAGAAGTATTTAATGAACCTTCTATAAAAAACAGCATGACCAAGGAAACTTCTTATACCTTTAACGTTTGTGGGGCATGGCATTTTCTCAATGGCATCAACTTTAGCCTTATCAACTTCAATACCTTTTTCAGAAATTTTATGTCCCAAGACAATGCCTTCATTAACCATAAATTGGCACTTCTCCCAATTCAAGACAAGGTTAGTATCTTCACATCTCTGCAAAACTCGATCAAGGTTGCTCAAGAAATCATCAAAAGAAGATCCGTAAATGGAGAAATCATCCATGAAAACCTCAACAATCTTCACACAAAAGTCAGAGAATATAGCCATCATACATCTTTCAAAGGTAGCGGGTGCATTACATAAACCAAAAGGCATACGTCTATAAGCAAAGGTACCGAAAGGGCAAGTAAAAGTGGTTTTCTCCTGATCAGATTGTGAAACAGGTATTTGGGAGAAACCAGAATAACCATCTAGAAAGCAAAAGTGTGTATGTTTAGACAATCTTTCTAGCATTTGATCAATGAAAGGTAGATGGTAATGATATTTCTTAGTAGCTTTATTTAGTTTCCTAAAATCAATTACCATCCTATAGCCGGTAACAATTCTTTGTGGGATCAATTCATCTTTATCATTAGGAACAACGGTAAATGATACAATGCACCGGACTTACCCAATCACTATGAGTCACGGGGTAAATAATACCTGCTTCAAGGAGCTTTAGTATTTCTTTTCTTACCACCTCTTTCATCTTAGGATTCAGTCTTCATTGAGGATCGACAACTGGTTTGGAATCAGGATCAGTTTTAATTTTATGCTGGCGTAGAGTGGGACTAATGACCTTAAGATCATCAAGAGTATATCCAATAGCAGCACAGTGCTTCCTCAGAGTTTTCAATAATTTCTTTTCTTCATGCTCTGAAAGGTTAGCACTAATAATAACAGGATATATCTCTTTTTCATCAAGATAAGCATACTTAAGAGTATCAGGTAATTGTTTAAGCTGAAACACATGATCACCCTTTGGTGGAGGTGGATCTCCAAGTAATTCAACAGGCAAATTAGTCTTAAGGATAGGACATTGTTCAAAGATAATTCTATCTATCTCATTCCTCTCATCCATATAATTCAAAGGATCAGTAGGAGGCACAACAATAGAAGTAAGAGCAATAATTTCATCCTTACTAGACAATTCTTTTTCATGAGGTTGTCTACTAAACTTAGAAAAATTAAATTCATGTGACACACCTCCAAAACCAATAGTAACAGTTTGTTTCTCACAATCAATTTGAGCATTAACAGCATTGAGAAAAGGTCTACCAAATATGATGGGACAAAAGCTATCTTGTGTCGTAGCAAGAATGAGAAAATCAGTAGGATACTTAGTTTTACCACACAAGACTTCAACATCTCTAACAATTCCCACAGGGCAGATAGTATCTCTATTAGCAAGTTTAATAGTAACATCAATAAATTCCATCTCGGTAGGTGCAATCTCATCTTTAATTTCATTATATAAAGATTGAGGTATTGCATTAACACTAGCACCCACGTCACATAAACCATGATAACAATGATCTCCTATCTTAACGGAAACAACACGCATGCCGACTACATGTTTATGTTTATCTCCAGTATGAGGGTTAGCAATTCTAGCAGAAGCTTCAAAGAATTGAATAACATGCCCTTCAACATTGTCGGTCAAGAGATCTTTAATAATAGAAATACTAGGTTCAACTTTAATTTGCTCAGGGGGTAGGTGTTCTAATGTAGCCCTTACGTATCACAGTTGAAGCTTTAGAATGATCCTTTATTCTAACAGGGAAAGGTGGTTTCTCAATGTATGCAGTAGGAACAATAGAATCACTATAAGCAATTACTTTCTCTTCAACTAGAACAGGTTTAGCTACATTAACTTCTATGTGAGGATGATATTTAAACCACTTCTCCTTAGGGAGATTGACATGAGTAGCAAATGATTCACATAAAGAAGCTACGATCTCAGAGTCAAGTCCATGTTTAGCGCTAAAATCACGAAAATTTGTTTCTACAAAAGATTGAACGCAATCGAACTTAAGATTCATACCTGACTCCTTACCTTCATCAAACTCCCAATCTTCAGAATTGAGTTTAACTCTTTCCAATAAATCCCATCTGAAGCCAATATCTCTTTTCATGAAAGAACCAATACAAGAAGTGTCTAGCATAGTGCGATTGTCATGAGAAAGCCGAGCATAAAAGTTCATAATAATAATTTCCCTGGGGAGCTCTTGGTTGGGGCATGAATATAACATTGACTTAAGCCTCCCCCAAGCTTGAGCGATACTTTCTCAGTCACGAGGCCAAAAGTTATAGATATAATTCCGATCATGATGTACCAAATGCATAGGATAAAACTTTTGATGAAATTCCAACTTCAATTGTATGTAGTTCCATGATCCAGTATCGTCACATAGCCTATACCATGTTAATTCTCTATCCCTCAAAGATAAGGGAAAGACCTTCTTCCTGACCTCATCCTCGGGCAAACCTGCAAGCTTAAATAAACCACAAACTTCACTACATA